>JAFVLL020035817.1:0-18789 GCA_021397915.2 Tor tambroides | reverse complement strand
GCCAGTAGAAAAAGCTCATTAAGAGCTTTCATTTGATGTATATATCTCCATTTCACCAAAAATGTCACTTACGCCCTCCTGGTTCTCACCCCTCGTTGTGTTCAAACACCACAGATCTGTTTGTGTTCCTTCTGTCTGTTTGTTTAAACACTTCTTGACATGTTTGATCCGATTCCATTTTTTAAGATTCCTTCAAATGGTGAGAAAGAGGAACTAGCAGGTGGGCTCAGGGTTTCTCAGTAACTATCACGCCTCACACATTTAATGCATTATCTCTTATAACGAATGGAAAGGGTCCATGATCCCGACATAATTTCATCCAGCAGGTGAAAAGCTCGTCATTATCAATAATATATCCCATATAGCTTTTTTAATTCAGTTTGTCTGCATTTGTGAGGCTGTTTATTGTGAAGGCCTTGTTTTGGTAACTTCAAAACCGACATGTATGCTTTCTATATCTTGACTCAAAGGGATTTAATTACTGATAACTGAGGCATGAACTGAGTTCATTTTTAATGTGTTAAATGTCTCATGCAACATGTTCATATGCACATATTTTACTCTAAGTCAGTAAAAAAGCAGAATGTTCTGTTATGCAACAGTTCGTGATGTAAACCTTTGATTCAGAATATGCTGACTAACTATAAGGACAGCTGATTACATAAAATCTATTAAGAAATCTTGCAGCTGAACAACAAGTCCTTGAACATCTAGTCTTTGGTCTACTGTACATACTGTAGCTGTCAATTCAAATCAGCCCAACTTTCCATAAAGACTAAACCAGAGCTGTCCGTGGTTCTGAAGCGACTGTTGATCGTACAGTGGCAAGGTTTGATGACTCCAGATTCACAGGTCAATGAAAAGTTCAATTCGTTGCCATTTGCTCAATTAAATTAGTTATTGACTTTCATGTTTAAAAGCAATGCAACTATATTGAAAGACAAATCTGAAAAAAAAAACCTTTTATGAAGAAATGGTCAATGTGAACTTACAACCACTTAGCCTCAACCACTATAAAACCTCATGTTTTTCAAGCCTAAATCAGACCCTTAAAACAGATCACAGTTGTCTTTAATCAAGCTCATTTGCTGTTCTAGAAAACAATGTTATTGGATAAAATGCATTAATGTGGTTGACGGACCAAATAAACACCAACTTTATTAGCAGCATGCTTCTCAAACCCCACATGAACATTACACACCGCTTTAGTTTGGGCAAGAAAGGCCCGTCTGTGAAAGATCTCGTACTATCTTGCCATCTCAATTGGATACTTTCATGTTTTCAAATCACATTTGACAAGTAATGTTGGTCTTATCCCAGTACAGACGAAAAAAGCTAGGAAAATACACCCCCGCTTTGGTTGTATTAACTTACATTCAAATGCAGAATATGGCTTCGTATTAGTTTGTAAATTCAGTCCTCTGTTCTCCTGAAGGGTCGGCGTTGCCTGGAGTTGGCAGGCGCCTGGTCTCTCTGTTTCTCTCACTCACTCGAGCTGAATTGATAAACACATGCTTCAGCTCAGCCAAAGCCAAGGCAAATGTTTGACACACCTGCTGAACAGAAATTGGAAACCTCGAGAGATCATAACAGATCCAAATCTCAGCCTGAACTGGCCCTGTGTTTAACACGTGCTGTAAGTGCAGCCTTAAAACCACTATATTTAGCACTTTTGCTCTTTTATGTTAGCTGACATAAGGTTTCGGAGACCTGTTGATCACTAATGATAGGAGTGCACCTCTGTTACTGGAACTTCTTGGGCTTGGCTCAATGTCACCACATCTAGGTCCAAAAATATGCAGTGGTGCTGCTACCCTCGGGGCTGTTAAAATCGGCCCTGTCTATTGCTGCTCTCCAAGCAACCTTTCTGGAATGAAATATTCACGGCTGCTCCTGTGGTTTGGTCAACAAGCCACAAATTCCTTTGGGGAAAGAGTAAAGTTGTGAAGCTGTGAAGGTCACAATATATATTTCAGCTAAAACCAACAAATGGGAATTCCTTCAGCGCTGCGCGCTGAATATGTATGATGCATCTGAATCGGTTTTTCCCTACGAGAGCCAAATGACTCTGTGGCTCCTTCATGAGTCAACAGGGGATTGCAGACTTATACAAGAGGTATTTGTATTTATCTTTCTTGTTTATTTCATTATTGATGTCTTAAAGTGCCCCTATTATGGATTTTTGAAAATTACCTTTCATGCAGTGTGTAACACAGCTCTAAGTGAATGAAAACATCCTGAAAAGTTTTAAATCTGAAAGTGCACCGTGTGTAAAGTTACTGTCTATCAAAAGAAAAAGTCGACTCTGAATCATTGAAACGAGTCGTTTTTAAAACGAATCCCAAGCCGTTTCATGTTGACATCAACATGAAACATTAGCATATTGCCCGCCCACTTGTTGAGCGCGCAGACCTGGGAAAACTTGATTTTCGCGCTGGTCTGAATGAAAACGCAAACTCATTCTTTACCAGGTGCTGCTTTTGGAGCAGTAAAAATAGCCGTTTCCCCGGTAAGGGCTGTACACAAAGCACAAAGGCTGCTTTATCAGGCATTACAGGCATGACAAAATGGAAATGAAATCGACCAATCGGACCAATCACCGCAGATTAGCGTCACGCAAAGGGTTTGGAAAAATTAATCGCTGAGCGAATCGTTTGGGAGTCGTTGAGCAAATAAGGTAAAAATAAATACATATTATAAGACAATGAAAGTGTTTTTTGACATTTCATGCATGTCAACCTGTTGTTGGGGACTCCCAAAACCAAAATATGAAACTCTCATAACTCATAACAGGGGCACTTTAATGTAATACATTTGTAGGCTTGGTATCAGGGAAATCTCTAGGCTATTTCATTTTCCTTTTTTCATATTAAACTGTACTTTGTAGATTAAGCGCCATTTACAAAAGGGGTAATGGATCCATTAACAATTATTTTAAGGAATAAACATTTACTTGGGAAAAAGAAACGTGGTTCCATTGACAAATTGTGAGCTGATATCAATAACAGTTACATTTAAAATGACGCAAAAGGTGAATTTTAGAGTCTTTTGCATAAATGGCCTTATGTTAAACAAAACAAAACAAACATGTGGTAGGCTATCCTTCATTTATTTCTATAAAATTCTATTGACAAAACGCGTAATGTTAAGATACACGTTGTCATATGAGAAACCAGTCAGTAACTACTTCTGAATTTTTTGTCACTATTTTGAGTCATTCTTTTGGCAATCGGACTACACTCGTTGAGTTGTGTTTTCGATTCACTTCAATGAACCAACTCATTCGAATCAAGTGTGCTGCTTGTTTCCGATTCACTGAAAAGAACCGGCTCATAAGAATCATTCGTTCGGGAGTCGGACATTCGCGGTGTTGCAGTGGCTACTGGAGACTCAAAGTATGTTAATGAGGTGCTCTGTGCTAAAGCACGTTAACGAACCGGACAGCATACGACTCAAAAAATGAAACTGGTTCCCGGTTCCCAGCCATTGTCTTGAATCCATTTCGGTGTAATTGTACATGAAAAGATGTTTACGAAACACCCAAAAGAACTTCTAAACAAACACATCAATACTCTAACTTGAAACAATGAGATCTGCCTGGGAAAACCCATGAGTCAACGTCGTGTTCCCACGTGAAAGTAAAACGCAAGAGAGACTAAAAGGTGAGACTTCAACCCAAAGCTTGAAAGTTTTTATCTGCTAATTGCTGGAACTGCTCCGAAGGTTTGAGAGGGGGAAAAGCGTTAGGCCTACAGTAGAGATAATCAGAATCAGCCCATAATCTACTGCCAATATTTACATACACACCACATGCCCTTCACATTGAGGCTTTGAAGTGCTAGTAGAGTAGAGTTTGATGATTGAAAGTTGCAGTGAAAGTTGAAAATGAGGCAAAAGGGTATTGAGTGTGGATATAGATTTATATGTGGGTTTTGATAACAGCTGAAATATAAACAAAGATGAATGTTTTCCATTGAGATTACCAGACTTTTTGGGGCGCAAGCTTTAAAAGAATCTCTTCCATGACTGTGTGTTTTGAATACTTGTAGAAATGAGCGCATAGTTATCACTGGGATTTCCCTCTATAAGTGCAGCAAATTCATTTGTTTTACAGATGCATTTAACCTCGTAGAAGTGAGTAAAAGAAGAAAATGAGCTTTTCTCAGCATCACGGATGCAACTTCTGCTAGGTAAGGAGAAATATATTTATTTATTCATGTGTAACCGATAGAATAGCTTTTTAAAAGAGGAGCATAAATGGTAAAAAAATGTCCATTCCATGTTTTTTTGCCTTTGTTTTTCTTTAAATATTACATAAAATAAATAATTTATTCCCAAAGCAGTCAGGTAAAGAATGGAGATATCAAATACAGTGGCTTTTGCATGTTAATAATGTTAAGAGTTCATTACGCTATGGTGCTAGCTTGACTAAATTCGGGTGGTAGGATGCGGGGTCTCCGTCTCGGCCTCTCAGTCTTGCACCTTGAGCAAGTGCTTCCAGTAAGTGTTTGCATAACTTTCAGTCCACTGAGTCACAGAGTTTGAGAGTCTGTTAGAGTGTTTCGTATGAGTTAGTACAGCATAAATAACTGCATCCAAAGGTCACACACACAAATACACACAAGCAATACACTCTGTGAAAGGTCTCTTCAGTTCATTCTGGGAGGTTGCAATGTCCGTCGGTTTTGGTCCAACCTTTCCTTCGCTAGAAAAGGGTTTCGCATAAAAAAATGTCCCATATTTTCCCTGGTGCCAATAACTTAAAAACAAATATGTGACAACAATCGGACTCAGTGAAAAGGAGTTCTCTTAGTTCCTTTACATAGTGCCTTCTCCAAACTGTCCAAAAATTCCAAGTCTTTCCTCAGTGCAGTTAAATGTTCCCTTTTGGTGGGGTTGTAGCTACACGATAGGAATGGGGAGAAAGTGTGTGGCTGTGTTTTTTCTCCGGGTCTTTTTGGCTCTCATCGGCTTCCCGTTGGCCATCAGGCCCACGAACATGGGCTTCTTCCTGTTCCTCCACTCTGCCGAGGCGTAGGTGTTGTACCTGTTCTCTTCTATTCGCTCTATCAGCTTGCAGTCAACGCCAAAATCCTTCTGAAAGAAGAAGACATACTTGAGTTAGTTCTAGATTTTGTCTTTGTTCATACAGTAAAAGTCTATATGTCAGTTTGTTGATTTATTTAGACTTTTTTTAAATTTAATTTGGAGTGGAATGAATGTATTACAAGGTAAACTATATCCACCACTATCTTCGCCTTTACTCATCTTAAAAACATATCAATATTGCTGCCACTACTTTCAGAAAAAATGCATTTCATAAAATTTATATTATATTGTATAAAAGGATATATATTATTTTAAATGCAAAATATTGTTATAAATATGATCAATATAATATTGACACATTATCAATCTGTACATATCAAAAATATTTTTCAAACTTTAAAAAAATAATTTTATTATTTATTTCAGAATGTATCATGACCTGTATCCACCTTCACTCATAGCATCATCATAATAAGCATGATTTTTATTCCACATTTCCACATTTTACCCTTAGAAATCACACAAGAAAACTATATTCTTTTTTTCCCCCATAAAATAAATGGTAGCGCACGTCACTATTTTGATATTTCCGCAGTGAGGACAGCAGAGCCGAGGCATAGGCGATTGCATTTTAGGACTTTCCCCCTCCACTCTGTTGATTTCAAGTACGGCAGTATTTTTGCCTGTTTCAGGTAACATTTGCCATTCATGAGAGCGGATGAATGAGAGGCGATGGGGCTGGAGAGAACTCGGAACAAAGAGCGAGCAGGGGATTGTATGGCTGGATTGTGAATGGAGGAGAACGCATGCATGGAGCAGTATTGGAGGAGAGACCACAGTGTAAGGAAGAGGGCCTTCTCGTCTTACTTTTTCAAAGATGACAGAACTCTTTTGCTCAAGCCGACTTTTGCTGGGGGATTATTTACAGGCAATGGAGTGGAACTGTCCTTTAAAACAACCCTGGGCTTTTTAAGTGCCCCGAGACATGAGAAATAGAGCAGGCTCTCTGACATCAAAGCCTCTGAGAGGGACTCGAGGGCTGACGGATCTTTCTGGAAGCTTGTAAAGAGCTGAATTTCTATAAATATTTTAGAAATTCTGAATGTTGTTTAACAATTCCCGATAAGAAGGACGTCTTCGGTTTGGATGGGATCATGAAACGTTATCATTATTTGTTGTGGAGTCCAGTCATTAACTATAATTAAAAGAGAAATGAAGAGAAAATGATGCTCACCGCCCCGTAGACCACCCCTTTCTTGTTAATTGCAAGGTAGTAATTGCTTTGAATCCCCTTGATGGCAACGATGCCCACATCCACAGACTTGATTTCGAGTGTACCTACAAAACAAACGTAAACATATCATTTACATAACGTCCACAGTTTTTGGAATTATGCAAATACTTATTTTCCATTAAACCAGGTGCACTGCTGGTGTCATATGAAACATGTAATTACATAATGACATAGATTAAACGCAAGCCTAAAATGATAGAACAGGTAACAAATATCAACATAGGTAGCCTAAATAGGTAAAAGCATCCCAGAAATGACCTCCTCGAACTTTACCCACAATCCACCTCATAACTAGAGTCAGACCCAGAAATTCTCCATCTTCCCATGCAATAGTACTTATGTTCAAAAGTGCTCATTTATGACATGAAAAGTCATATTTAGCTGTCTCTGTTGGAGTTTTCAGAGCTGAAAGGCATGTTGACATAGGTTTGTAGCCATTAGTGATTCAAGTTGTGGTAACCATTACTGTTTTGCCTTTTAAAAGGCAATTATGTAAACCCATAAAGCCATCACGCTTTAGATGGGATTAGTCCCAGACCAAAGCATGTCCCAGTAGCAAACAGGGCTATATGATCTTACGTTGTTTGTGTATGGGGTTAAAAGAGCTTTTGCCTGCAGCTTCTGGCCTTTGATGAACACGAGCAGTTCAGTTTATCTTGCTGCTTAAGTGAACTCAGTGCTTTTATCTGCAACTATTCAACAACACATCAAAACCGTAAAACCAAGCCTCTAAAGCAAACGAGCGGCCTACCAATCCTGCTGAAAAGACCAGAATCAGCCTCCTTACTAGTTTAGGGTAATTAGTGCTGGTCTTGATCGTGATCCAACACAGTCATGATGCTTGACCTAGGAAGTCATGCTGGTTAAGTTATTTATATTATTGAGTCAAGAACATTGACTTAATAATAGCTAAACTAAATATCCAAGAACATATTCCACTTGTTACTTTACACTTCTTACTTTTGGATGGTCAGAAATTCTAATCACAGTATCTATATACATGTTATTTTTCCATTGTTTTTGGAGACCAATAAATAAAACTGTAAAATAACAATTACAGTTTATTATAGCTATTAAATAATTATTTAGATTTCTTAATTTGATCCTATTCCTATCACAGTGGTATAATCTATTTCAAATAGCTTAAAGCAGTGTTATTTTAGTATTTTATTTTTAAATTCGGTTTTCATTTTAATTTATTTTTATATTCCTTAATTTATTTTTATTTCTGTTTTAATTTCAGTAATTTTAGTACATAAACTTTTCAAAGCAACATTTCTAACTTTTATTTCAAGTTTAATTTTTTTTTTTAAAGATTTTGATATAATATTTATATTTTGTTTCAGCTTTATTTCAATTAACCAAAAACATTTTAAATAGTTTCCATTTAAGTTGTACAGCAAGTTTTACAAAACTGGCCTAAAAATAAAATAAAATAATTGTGACTTGTCACTTTATATGTCAGTCAGATGGCCTACTCCAGCAAAAAGTCAGCATATCTACTTTTAGAACTATGTAAAATCCTCTGTGTCTTGGATGGTTTGTAAATGCCTAACATTGACATCAGAGTTTTGTGACGCAGAGGAACTGAATCCACACCTGTGGATCAGGGGCGCAAGCGCTGCTACAACAGGAGGATTAAGTGGATCTGAAAGCTGTTCCTCAACATGGGCTCAGGTTGCAATCACCAAGAGAAGATGTAAGGAGACCTAGTCTTCTATCCTCTCTCCTCCCTCGCCTCAGGTTCATGAGCAAGAGCGACAGAATAAAAGGAGGGGGCTCAGAGATGGGATCACAGACTTGGTAAGATTAAGGGGGAATAATCCATGATCAAAGAGTAACAGAGTGGACAAAAGCAATGGAACGGCTCCACAAAATGACACAAGCGCGTATAAATTTTGACCAGAAATCCCAATAAGAATCACCTATCATGCAGGTGCACTCATCCCTACGCGAGTGATGTCATGTCATGTGCAAACAACATGTCATGTCTACAGTAAATTTGGTGGCTGCTCTTTAAAGCATGCTATGTCAGAATAAAGCCTGAATCGTCTGGCAGAAAGCACCTGTTTGCTTTTGGCTATTTGATGTGGTCTGTCAAACCAAAACACACTGATGTCTTTTTATTTATTTTATTTTTTTACGACTCCCTCACGAGTCCAAGGAGTGTTTCTCCTGTCTGCATTGAAGCTGAAATGCAGGTCTGCAACAAAAGGCTGGATTTACAAAACCAAAACATCTCTGAGGCATCTAAGCAACAGTTCTCGCTGCATGCTTTCTTCTTCCACACCATAAACATTTAAGATATGCCTCTCTTTCATTTCAGATTTCTGCCAAATACCGGTTATTTAATGTGAGATTTGACCTAAAAGTACAGAGAAATGTTTTATGGCCAGTGTCTGAAGTGCAGTAAGCTCTCAAGCACATATTATCTAATCAACATTTTTAAGACATTACCAAGAACAACAGCTGTGTGTGCAACAAGTCTGTTACAGTTTTATTTGGCTCATTAAAGTGCATACACGCAGTCATGTAAGAATTAAACCTCAACAAACCTCTACAGTAGTGCTTCTCAAACTTAATCAGGTGGTGCAGACCACTTCAACATTAACTGCAGACCACGTAACACCACAAATCTGAGAATATACAAATTGTACTTAGTTTGAAAAAGGTTGAAACCAATAATTATCAGTTACTGAATAATACTGAGTAATTATCAAAGAACACTCTTAAAAATAAAGGTGCTTCACGATGCCATAGAAGAACCGTTTTGTCTAAATGGTTCCATAAAGAACTTTTAACATCTGAAGAACCTTTCTGTTTCACAAAAGGTCCTTTGTGGTGAAAGAAGGTTCTTCAGATTATAAAAAGGTAAGCAAGAGATGGTTCTTTAAAGAACCTTTGACTGAATGGTTCTTTGTGGAACCAAAAATGCTTCTTCTATGGCACCTTTATTTTTAACCTTTAACCTTTGATTTATTTTTTTTTAAATTATGCTGAATATATTTTTTATTTCAGTTTTAATCATTTTAGTACTTCTGCTTGAACTTTTATTTTATTTCTGTTATTTGCAACATTTCTAACATTCATTGAAGCTTTTAATCTAACATTTATATGTATTTGATTTCAGCTTTTTTAGATCTATTATTTATATTTAGTTCGATTTTAGCTGTATTTTTATTATAAACTATTTAAAAACGAATTAATACTTTAAAAATATTAATTTGTAATAAAGGGCTTCTGCTACGTACTTCATGGTTATTAGTTTAGCATAAGTATAAGCTATTTAATTTACTGTATTTTTTATTCTTTATTTATTATTTGTGAGCACAAAACCAGTCATAAGGGTCAATTTTTTGAAATTGAGATTTATACATCATCTAAAAGCTGAATAAATAAGCTGTTCCTTTGTTAGGATCGGACAGTATTTGGCCAAGATACAACTATTTGAAAATCTGGAATATGAGGGTGCAAAGAAATCAAAATATTGAGAAAATTGCTTTTAAAGTTGTCCAAATGAATGTCTTAGTAATGCATATTACTAATCAAAAAGTAAGGTTTTTTTTTTTTTTTTTTTTTTTTTTTAAAATTATAATTACGGTGGGAAATTTACAAAATATCTTCATGGAACATGATCTTTACTTTATATCCTAATGATTTTTGGCAAAAAAGAAAAATCGATAATTTTGATCCATACAATGCATTTTTGACTATTGGTACAAATATACCCGTGCTATTTAAGACTGGTTTTGTGGTCCAGGGTCACATTTTATATCAGCCAATCAACACTCAGGCCTCTTATTATTTTTATATTTTATGTATTATTTATTTTATAGTATCAGCCAGGCCCCTTGGAATCTCTCACACAGCACAGTTTGAGAACAGCCACGCTACAGACAGCAAAGTTTTGACTCATTAGAGCGTGATTACTTTTAAACAGTTTTCCTGGCAGACCCAATGTTTTGTTACATCTATATCACGGCGCTGCGGTATTTTGACAAACACGATTTCACTGCGTGCATTATTCAAAGCACTAGCCAAGGCATTCTCTTAAAAAAAAAAAAAAAGCGAGAGAATTTTCTTTTTTTTTTTTGTGGTGCAACCTAATCCTCCAAGTATTCTTGATTTACTCCCCGTTAGGGCTCGGATTACAAAGACTTAAAAGCCTCGGCGTTTTAACAAGCCCGGCCCCACCTTTCTCATAACCTGCCTGTGAGCGGCCATGTGTCTGTGACATTACACTGCCCATGGCCCAACGGTGGTCCAGAGAGTCCCACCCATAGCCTAGCGTGATCTTCCCTCAGTAGACTTGGCTCTTGCCCCAGGCTCTGTAGGTGGCCGCCTCCCTTCCCGCTTAACGGCGTTCAATGTTTTCTTGGCAGGGTGACAGAGCTCAGGTTATCGCATCTTGTGGTAATTACAAAAAACCCCGCAGCCTCGTATTTGTAGCCTCGTGCAACCTGCATTTCCACCAAAGTCTGCGAGAGAGTGAAAGAGACCCCCATCCACTTCAAACGTGTTTGAAAACAACAATTTTTATCAGGCAGACGGACTTTTCCCTAGCAGTGTTCAGATTGGATCATTTCCAGACGTCAAAATAATAATCTTACTTGCACCCGGGAACCCTCAACTGCTTGTCAGCTCTCCACACCGGTGCAAAGGCTGAATAAGTCAAGTCATATATTACACCAGGTTGCTTAATTGTCCTGGGAACCTTGGACCGCCACGCCTCTGACATGCACGTCTTTTCAATTAACCCCCTGCCTACAGGACCATAAAGGGAAAAGGGTCCCTATTAAAAGGCATCTTAGCTGCTGACCCGTCTTTGGCTTCTGATGACACTGACTTGGACCTTTGATCTGGGCTCTGCGGGCCCCTGGCTCCTGGGCTTAGGGAGATCAGTGGACGGGTCTGGGGGGCCGGTCTCGTTATCCCGTCCTGGTTCTGCTGAAATACACTGCGAGAAAGGATCTTCTTTCCAGTACAAATATCTAAACAGTCTTAAATCAAGATACTTTTACTTGTCAGGCAAAATGACTTAAGGTATTAAGTTTTTTCTATGAAGTTTTTTGTTTTCTGAAAAAACTTAAAACAAGGGGGAAAAAAAAATCTGCCTGTGGGTTCAGAAAAGATCATTTTTCTTACCCCACTGGCCATTTGTTCTTGTTTTAAGCATAAAGCCACTTCATTTTACAATATTAAGTCTTAATTTTCTGGAAATAAAATGCAATGTGTATCAAGTGAATGTATCTTGATTTAAGAATGTTCAGACATTTTACTGAAAAACAAGACAAAAATACTGTGTAAGAAACTCTTTTTTTTTTTTTTTTTTTTTACAGTGTAGAGCGACTTTGGATGAACTCAAACTAGAAGGACTGTGAAAGTGTTCGTATGCAGCCCTTTTAAAGATTTTAGCACCTCTCCTTATTGTTTGTTGGATTGTATGCAGAAATGCAACGTTTTTATGTCAGAAGCTCCAAAACAGATCAGATGATGATAACCTGATGTTCTCAATCATGTCTGTGCACCCTGTCATGTTAAAAACAAAATCCATGAAGATGTGAAGAAGTGCACAAGATGGTTTATAGAAAGCATATGTGGCCTCTGTAGACAGACTCCGAATAACAGCTATACTTTTTTCAGAGCTGTGTTAAAAGCTTTGTGAAGACTGATGATTTTTCTTAAAACAATTTTGTTCATTTTTTCACCACCTCATAAACAGGCTTTCATTACTGATTTTCCTACTGAAATTTGCTAATAGAGCACAATGCAAACTCACTGGTAAAGAGAGCTATGCAATCTGTTCTCCCTCACATTCACCCGTTTATCTTCTAAGATCTCATAGTAACATAGTAACATCTGCCTCTAAATATCTGTCTTTAGGGCTCTAGATCCATATCCTTTGCAAAACATAATGACCAGCCTGCGAAGCCAAGCACACACTACAAGACTGAAATGAAGGTGCAAGAGTGGGAAGCAAAGTCAAATGTTGTATTTTGGTTTACAGTTGTAACTGGAAGTCTGTGACAGTGTACACTCTTTAAGTGTGCACATGCAGTCTTCAGTGTGTGCTTGGCCTAAAGAGAAACAGTGGATTGTGAAGTGTTTAAAAAGCTAAAAGGGATACATGATTTAAGGCCAGTGACTTGCCCTACGGATGATGTGTATTTGAATACATGATAACATTACGGTTCTCAGGGGCATATGGTTCAAATGTGCATGTTTTTAGTCTGAGCTTAAAACACAAGAACCAGCTCTATTTCATGTTACGTAATGCGTCCTCGGACAATAGTGAAAACAGTAGTGCTGTTCTCTCGCTATAAATCTGCAAAAATGTGACTCACTGAAACAGCACATAAAGAAGAGAATGTCAGAAAATGATTACAATTCTTCTTTCTCTTTTCCAGTTGCAAGGCTCCATATTCCATACATACAGATTTCATGTTATTTCAGACCGTCTAAGCATGTTAAGTAACATGTTTTTGTTTGACTAACTGTCCAGGCATTTGTTAACCACCCTACACACTGTCAGAGGACTGAAGATTTTGTGCTCAACTAATTTTGATGACAGGCAGATTTGTTCAATGTTTGCATTGCCTGGGCAATGAAACCACTGAAACACTTTGCGCACATGCAACCATGCATGCATCATCCCCAAACACACACACATAACATACCCTAACGTACCCAAACATCCAGACAACCTTCTGTAGCGGCAAACAGTTTCCAACCTCCTCCTAAATGTCAGAGCAGACACCCATCTTAATGGGAACCAAAGCAAGAGCACTTAAACTTCCTGCTCAATTCTTTGACAGGCCAGATGCATCTCTGCTTGCACTGGTCCTCATCTCTCTTCAGTGCTTTGATGCGCCAACCGCTGTCATCTGTTCAAGCACACATCCCTTAGGAATTCCCCTTGGAGCTTGTGAGAAGATGTGTTTGAGGAAAGCTTCACCCTGCGCTCATATGTCCAGTACTGTAGCATATCAAAGAACACTGAAAGACCTTGCAAAGTCATTCCCTCAATCTTTTCTGTTCAATGGCTTGATAAACATAAAAAGAACAACATGAATTTGTAGATATCACAGTTAGCATAACTCCATAAACTTCTTGTACCTGGCTTAAAACTTGTTTCAGTCTTACTCCATGAACTGCTCAATGAACCTCAAAGCTTATAGTTTCCTGAAAAATTCCAAAACAATTGTTGTCTCACTGATTTGTGGGCAAGTGTGCTTTTAGTCACTGTCTGTTGGCAATCAGACAGACCACAGCAGAAAAGAGACAGTGCTGTTCTCCCCAGAACATCTCATGGCACAAATGGTGCTCTGCTTTAGGTAATGGGGTCAGAGGTTAGGCATACATCTGGTGTTCCACTCCTCCAAGTTGAACTTTCAGAAGGGAAAAACTGGATGTATTAACTAGATGAAGATGCTGAGCATCTACTACAGAATATACACGTGTTGTGCTTATTATAGTCTCAAGTGTAGTTTCATTTTGTGGACTTTTACCTCATTTTACATGTTAAAATTATAAAATACAAATTATGGTACATTCATTTTTAAAATCATACTCCTTTAAGCATGAACTGCTAAAACAACTTTCACAATACATGCAGTATAACAAATAATTATTGCAGATCAGTATGAGCATCTGTTCAAACATATTAGCTATTAAAATAAATGACACTCTTTTTAATAACATTAAAATATCATGTTTCTTATCTCCTCACCAAGGCTGCATTTATTTAATAACAAACACTATTGAAAATGACTATTTTAATATATTTTAAATTGTAATTTATTCCCATGATGGCAAAGCCGAATTTTCAGCTGCCATTACTCCAGTCTTCAGTGTCACATGATTCTTCAGAAATCATTCTAACATGCTGATTTATTATTATTAAGTGTTTTGAAAACAGCTATGCTGCTTAACTTTTGAACAGTAATGTAGATGGAACAAACAGAATGGAACAATGGACAGCTTATAAGTAAACATGTCAAAGCTATCAGCATGTTGCATTTTTGAGGGCCGTGTATTTTGTAGTGATCCTTAAAATGTCTTGTAAAAACCAGCTCTGTTATTTATGAATCAGAAAGGAGAAAGTCTATGAGGATGCCATGGTCAAAGGGAATGAAACACTGACACTAACCTTTTGCACATCAACTAAATCCTCATAAATCATTTTTATTACTTGTGTGGTTGGGATTTCCCACGGGAGCTATAAACGGGCACCGTAACCACAGAAAGCACACACACACATACACACACACTTTTGAAGAGTGCCATCCATGTGGCCACCCCCGGCAACATGTCATTTAAAATCACACATTGCACATGTTCATTTACACCAGCGAGACATTTTACGACTACATTTGAGCTGTGAAGTAGAAGGTAACTTGAATAAACCAGCTATCATATGAAAATGATATCTAGTAAAGTTGCTCAATCACTGTGTCAAAATGTTTTGTTTGCAATGACCAATCACAGACATGTTCATTATCTGCATGAATGCAATGATAAAAAGGCATTTAATGAGTCTCTAGACCTATCAGTAACAAAAACTTGTCATACTGAGTGAGAATACTTCAGTTCATGGTGGCACCAAAAATAATGTTGAATTATGCTCAAAAAGAAGGTGAAGTACCAAAATCAAAAGCATTTTGTTTCATTTAGTTCATTTAGTTTTTTTTTTTTTTATTTGCTATTTGTCAATCAAGATGCAATTTGTAAATAAAAGACTGAATAATGGTTTATTAAACATATATATATGCATACATAAATATATATATGCAGATGTCCCATGTAAATATTTAAATTTTTTAATAGAAATTAATAATAGCATAAGGGAAATGAATGATTTTGTCGTAATCGTGCTCTACTAACTTGCATCAGTTTTCCGTTTTGTCTCAGCAGACAGGCTGAGAGCTGCTTGCAGTTATCGTGTTATTGTTCCTGATGAAAGATTTAATGTCACACCAGGACCTGTAAAGTCATAACAACAATGCAGCACAATGCTGCCCAGCAGGCCGTGTCCTTCCACGCTAGTTTCTGAGAAACACTTGACAGAATAGGCTTATTCATCTTTCTTTCTCATTAAATTGACAAAACAACTTTTATATAAGGTAAACTGACAGAAGCTGATGGAACGCAGGAGGAAAGACAAGATATGTGACCCTGGACCACAAAACCAGTCTTAAGTCGCTGGGGTATCTTTTTAGCAATAGCTAAAAATACACTGAATGGGCCAAAATTATTGATTTTTCTTTTTAAAAATTTACTGGTTTTGTGGTCCAGGGTCACATATGAACATTAACATTCATTCGGCAAACAAAAGCAAGGGATTGTATATAGCTGATAAGGTTTAGCCTAACACATACAAAGAAACTCAACACCTGAAATAAAGCAAGCCATTTATATTCTGTCCTGAAGAAAAACAGCCTTCAAGTGTGCCATTCTGACCAAAGCAAATGGTGTTTGGCCTGGAAACAGCTCATTAGACCAGCAATAATCTGTATTCTTAATTGAGCCCTATTAGATTAAACTGACCCCAAATGGAGTGAGAGACGTATAATGACCGCTGGCCTGACCCTAGTTTGATCTGCTGCCCAAGAGCTGACATGATGATTGGAAAGACCCCTGCACTTTAGACCTTACGATTCAACCAGTAGTTGAACTCTGATCGGACAAATCCCCTCAATCATAGCTGTCAAAGACTAATGATCCTCATTAACAATTTCCTCCGGCCATGCCAACATCGCTGAGGTTTTGCGCTCATGTTGATACTGACATTTTCATCAGCGCCGTGTGATAAACACAAAACAATTGCGCAGAGGAAAGAGAGGGCAAACGGGATCAAAACAGGAAAAGAAAGATTAAACTTCGGCCGGTCCGTGTGAGAGGTTTTGCATCACAGTGAGCTTGTTGTTAGGCTCGCTCAATACACCGAGGACAGCTCCAAGTTCCAGCACGGGGTGCCGTTTCCAAAAATGTCTTGGGGGAGACACAATGTGACAAAAGTGATACTGAGCTGATGGATTCTGAAAAGAAATCAAACAATATGGGTGGGATAGGATTTCAAGTTGCACATAGACAGGTCTTTTGTGGACTTGAAAACTAAAGAAGGCTGGACTTGAGAACTCAAACATGGACAAAGAGACTCTCTGACTGGGAGTTTGAATCTGGGAAATGTAACAATCTATCATACTTAAGCTCTCTGCAAATATTTTTCCACATCAAATATGCAAAACAAATATTGGCCCTCTCATAAAATACGGGCTTTTGATTTACTGGGGTGTAAATGTAAATTCTGCATCAAGATATGACATTTTATATGTGCACTGCTGGTAAATAGGCTATATTAATGTCTCATTAAAACAAAATATGTCATTTCTTCTACTTTGTGCTTGTCCAAAAGTATATTCTGTAACTCTGGCTAAAGTTAGGCTCATCCAAAACAGAAAAACTACTAACCTTGAGTTAATTTGACTATTAATTTCAGCATAATGCAGAGCGTGCTTTTCATAAACATTAAACATGGAAGTTAAAAATATATTTTTAACAGAGTCTGACAGCTCAGATCTGTGCACAGTCTTTTCCCTCTTGATAAAATTCAAGCACCGGGCCTTCAAACACAAAGATGTCGACATGACGTCAGTCTATATACAATAACACACCATGCTCTTCATGGGAATATTCTTTTTGTTAACTCGAGAGAAATATTATACCGCAAAGGGACTGGTTCCTTTTAAAATGCCAGTGGCTCCAACTGGAGTAAAATCATTTGAGGATGTTTTGATGTTTCAAGTACATGATGATACATAACATAGCAAGCCACTCATTTCTGCCCTTTTTACGGGCATTTGTGGCAACAACAATTGTCTCTGATTACAGAATAAATCTAGCAAACGCCGCACACTGACATTTCACTGTGGCTCTGTTTTAAAGCGAGGAGCGCAGGGAGCACTGCTGCTACCTTGTGGGCACCAGAGGCCCTTCGAATTCAATTATAGCGGCCGCAAAAAAGCGCAGTGAAAGCGGAGGGATGGCAGAGGTCCAATCTGTTTTGGAGAAATGATCCATTCACCAACAAGTGGTTCCCCTTTGCTATGCCTCCCGCAGACATTCCAGGCTATGTCCACACTTCAGATATATCGACACTGAAACGAGAAGTGAATCCCCACTGAAACTCAGTGCATCTGGTCGGAACATTATTACCAGTATGCTTCATGCCTAAGGGTCATTGTGGGATCTAACAAGGACAGTGCAATTTTCACATGTGGTAAGCGAGTGGCGAGAATCTCTTAACATGTACAGGGATCACTGGCAAGGGATAAGTACAAAAACATGGCAAATTTTTTCAATTTAAAATTTTATAAATGTATGTTTATTTCTATTTAATTTACATTTTTCAAAAGCCGGCACACATTTATTTATTTACTTATTTATTTTGAAACATGCATTAATAAGCATAACTATGTAAACGTTTAACGTCTACAACACTGGACCTAACAGTGTCCAGCCTTCTGGACAAATTCTTTGATGGTAGTTGAAAGCCTTCCAAAACTCTTCACAACTGGTCTTGGATTTATTAAGAGAATTTCTGTGCAACACATTTAAGAGGCAGTTTGGCTAATTGAAATACCCACAGCCATGTCTTGCGGAGTCCCAGCACACCCTTGTCTAAAAAAGCCGAGCAGCATGCACATGGGACCCATATGTCAAAGCCTTTTTTATTAGCTGCAATGTGTGTGCAACCTACTAACGAAAAAGTGCAGAGGGAGAGTGTGGTGGCCAGGTGCTTTCAAGCTCCTTGCCGGGTGTCTGGACACACCACGAACTGTAAATTGAAGTTAAGTTCAAATTCTTCTGATTATTTATGAATGAACACGATAGCACATTCAACAGAAAAAAAAACCCACCTGACATGTGCTTTAAATTAATAAAATCTTAAATGCAAGCCATTTATTGAAGCGACAAGGGAGTTACGGCAGCAGTAATAAAGATAACTGATGGACTGCGTGATGTTCGGGAGTAACTTCCAATGGTTTGCGCATTTTACAGAAAGGAAAGCCTCCCCTGGTAATTTCAAATTGGTTCCAGGAAACCTGCTACGAATAAATCTGCACTCTGAAACCTAAGGACCAACGTTAGAGCTGACTACCACTCAGCAACGTGTGCAAAGACCAACTCCACGCACAGCAGCTCGCGCCCACCAACATCAGGTAAGGTTTATATTATCTGCTGGATGTTTGACTGCAAAATCAAAGGAGGCAGGAAATAAGCAGTGCCATTTCTTCTATGGGACCCACATGTGAAAGGAAAGAGGAGAAAAACGGGCGTTACTCACTGTACGGATCGTCCTTGCTTTTGGTGCCATTGACTTTTCCGTTCTTATCGATCCTGAGAAAGAACTTCTGGTAGGAGAAGAGTTTCCTCTTGCGCACGTC
>JAFVLL020035815.1:0-10827 GCA_021397915.2 Tor tambroides | reverse complement strand
CCTGAGACAGCAGGAGGTGGTACTTTGTGGCAGGGTTATTTTCTCTGACAAGATCTCCACCCGCTGGCACTGATCTCGGACCGATCCGTGACGTTAGTCCCGTGACTAGTTCTGTTTCCTTGTGTAGGGCTGATTTCAGGATCCTTCGACTTCACCTCTAAGTACGAACACTCTTGACTTCACGTGTGCATGTAAACATATAAACCACTTCAGCACATTCCGTACATGCACACAAAGAGGGGTTAAAGTGTGCCACTGATATGCCCTAAAATGCATATCCATGGATACTAGCGCTAAAAAAATATTCTATATGTACATACATATAAAATAATGGAACCAAAAGGTTGCAATAAAACAGCCGAGAGAAGAGGTGTGCGTGGCTACGAGAAAACTTCAACTTCTCCAGCAGGAAGGTGCCACTCGTTGGTCTCTTCTGTTGGCTTTCTCTGTCCCAGAACTTTGGGAACACCGTTTGTTACGCTTTCCTTCCTTCCAGCTTAGGGGTACACATAGTTATGCGCCCCTGAGGTAGAATGGACAAGGCCAGAGCTGGCGAAGGATGAGGGGGAAGCGGGGAGGCCTGGTGAGGGCAGAACCTTTCCTGTGGGGCACAGTCTGTGGGCCCCGTTCTCGAGGGTCTCTGCCTTTGAACGAAGGGGTTTGGACGAGTGGAAGCCATTGGTAAGCCCCACTCCTTGGTTTTTGGCACCGCCCATTGTTGGCTGGCTGAGCCCACTCTCAAATGGTCCATTGTGATTGGACAGTACTTCTGAGATGTGACTGCTGGGGGTCGGAGATGGAGATTGAGTCTCATGGTTGTCCTCGCTGTGGGCGTAAGGTGGATGCGGGTTTGATGGCGTCGTCTTCTCTCCAGGAGAAGGGTGCTTGGAAGATGGAGACTCGAGAGAGAGCTCCATGTCGCTTTGTGGACCCTGGTCAGCCGTTGTGTTTGACAGCTGTGAATGTACGATGACTTCAGCCTCCACCTGGTTCTTGCTGAGGGAATACAGCCTCTCCACATGCCCGCTCTGAAAATAGAGCACAACACAAGAAAACACAACTCTTCAAATGGAGTTTTATTTATAATATGGTTCTAGTTCTTTTTTTAAATGTTGGAATAGGTTATATAAAATAGTTAACAGACCTCTCATTAAGAACTTCATATTTTTCACAATACATGTAGAGAGATTTAGAATCACTTATAGTTTTTTTTTTAATCAAATAACTGGCATGTTATGCAAATTCATTTGATCAAATTAATCACAGTGAATTATATATATTAATATTTGCTGAAAAAAACTCTCAAATTTTAAGGATACTTTAAGTGAAAGTCGTGACGTATTGTCAAGTATAGTGACCCACACTCGAAATTGGTGCTCTGCGTTTAACCCATCCAAGTGCACACACACAGCAGTGAGTAGTGAACAAATGCACACACACTGTAAACACACACCCGGAGCAGTGGGCAGCCATTGCTCCAGCGCCCGGGGAGCAATTAGGGGTTCGGTGCCTTGCTCAAGGGCACCTCAGTCATAGTATCGAAGGTAGTGAGAGTGCTGTTCATTCACAATCCCCACCTTCAATTCCTGCCGGTGTGAGAATCGAACCAGCGACCTTCAGGTTACAAGCCCGACTCTCTAACCATTAGGCCACGACTGCCACTATATATTATTATAACCATATATATTATTATATTTTACACTATACCATTTAGAAGTTTTTTTGTTGGTAACATTATGTTTTGGATTATGCTCACCAAGCCTTCATTTATTTAATTACTAAAACAGTAAAAAAATATTTTGTGAAATATTACACACACACACACACACACACACACACACACACACATACATGCATACATACATATATATATTCTTTTTTTGAATATATTTTAAAATGTCATTTATTCCTGTGATGGCAAAGCTCAAAACAACGCTGAAAACAGTTCTGAAAACAGCTACCTAATATAGGCCTACAGTTTTTTCAGGATTCATTAATGAACAGAAAGTCCAAAAGAACAGCATCTTTAAACAGTCATTTTAATCAGTTTAATGCATCCTTACTAAACAAAAAAAAATCTACATTTTGAATGGTAGTGTATATAATTTTTTAAAGAATTTTTTATTTACCAAAAACAAATAATAATATAAACCATAATTATTATTATTATTAATTCATTCATTTTTCCAGTTTCTTACACCATGAATGTCACCTGTTTAAGATATCATGTCAAGTTGAGTGTAGTTCTTTTTTTGTAGTTCAATAAAACATTTTTTCTTCTTCAATAATTAATTGTACTAAATCAATGTGTTAAACTTACAGGTCTAAAATAAACACTGAATTATAGGGTGAAAATTGGACATTGTGGGTATGGAAGGTGGATGACCACAAACTAAAATGTTAATGAATTTGTGAGGTACACAGTTCAGCACTTTTTCATCATAAGAAGTGGGAAAACCGATTTTTCAAAATGTCAACAGGGAAATAAAACCATGATACTATGAGGAGGAGAGATAGATAAAGGTGTAATTTTATGTGTTAGCTTCCTGCTGCTCCACCATATCTGAGGAGTTTCGGAAGGACAGTAATTGGTAAATGGTGTGCAGACTTCAGCTTTTCATTTCAAGTGTCACATACTAATTAGCTGTGTGTCTTCCTCACTGTCTGCTTAATGGTAATTACTTTCTCTGTACATTTCCCGTCTGTGTGAGGCACAATCTATCAGCCCCATCCCCCATCACTCACATTCATAAACACACAAGCAGATGTGCAAGGATAACGCGCATTTCGTAAGATAAAGATACAAAATCTGTTACGCGACTTCTGTATTTCTATACTACCTTAGTCACACACCATCATTCACAGGCGTTTCTACACTCCTTTGGCTCACCTTACTGTTGTCTGATGGTGGTCCTTCAAGAGCTCCATTGATGAGAGCAGAAGAATCTTCGGTTATAGTATCTCTGTATCTGGTGATCCTATTGGCCCAGTTCCGACTAACAGATCCATTCCAGGCTGGCTGTGTTTGGAGCAGAAAGAGGAAACTGAAAGATTGAAAATACTAAAAGATGAAAGCATTTTCATTGATCAACATCTTTTTTTCAAGACGAACAAGGATGCATGGTTGGGCAAATGGTTCTATGGAACATCAAAATATTGTACTGTAGGTGCTGGCACAGTTAACTACAGTATACAGCAATGCTCACCTTGGATTCTGCAGGGGCATCATCAGCGCTTCCTACATTAGCCATGAGACTCTGTTCCTCAGTGAGGTCTGTGAGGGGTTTGTTGGGGTCTTGTGCACTAGAGGGCATGAGGGTTTCCAGCTCATGGCAGTCACTGCAGTCAGGCGCAGTAGCAGGCACTGGACGGGCACCCTTCCTGTACTGAGTACTCAGAGAACTCGAGTCAAGTCCACCAGACACATCTCTAAAAGTGACAGAGAGGATGATCATTAAACATCACGTATTGTCTTTTTTATCATGCTAAATTGAATGCAAGTGGTGTACACTTCTGTAAGGCCTCAGCACATGAATGCATGTCCCTGAGGCACGATTCTCTGGTATTAATGTAATGTACATATGCCTTAGTCACACACCTTCAATGTCATTGTATATTACAATGTAACAAATACATATAATGAGAGCTCACAGAAGTTTTCAAGGTTTCCAACAATGTCTATAACCAATTCAAACTGTTCAAATGCCCTTCCTCATTACTTTTTAAAGAGACATGATCTATTAGGCACCACAGACTCTGACATACAGTACAAAGCACACAGTGTAACAGCTCTCAGTTCTCTTATTAAACCTATTCTGAAAAAAAAATGTCTCAATTTTACAAAGAGTACATTTTAGGAAAAAAAAAAAAAAAAAGAAATTTAGCAAGGATACATTTAATTGACCAAAAGTGACATTAAAGATATAATATAATGCCACAAAAGATTTATATTTTTAAATAAATGCAATTCTTTCTATTCATCAAAGGATCCTGTACAAAATTTATCATGGTTTCCACAAAAATATTAAGAAGTACAACTGTTTTATAACATTGATGATTATATATATATATATATATATATATATATATATATATATTTTTTTTTTTTTTTTTTTTTTAATTGTTATAATATTTCACAATATACATTTTACTATTTATATTTTATTATACTATTTTAATTTATACATAGTCATGGTTATGAATAAAATAATTGTATTGTTTTGTGTTGTTTTGGTGAAAAATCTTGTTCAATCTTGTTAAATCTAAATTTATGTGGTTAAATTATCAATGTATTCCAATCTGTGGTATTAAAAGATTTGTAATATCACCAATCAAATAAGTAATCAAATACATTACCCTTCTATATTCATTTATTGTACATGGTGAATGTTGAAGAGCCAGTCCTTTTATCTAATGAGCTTGGTTGCAGTTTCACAGCCGGAGGTTCCACTAAACTCCCCAGCCAAGAGTCTGATGAGTGCATATTAACCCAGCTTCACACAGCTTGTCAAATCTCCCACCCATTAATGTCAATGTATACTTATGTGAAAGCTTTGAAATGTAAAGGTCACACGTGTATAATGGAGACACGTTGCTCTATTCAGCCTCTGTTAACCAATAATCGCTGCAGCTGACCACAATTCTCAGAAGAAGGTGAAATGAGTTTGGTTCTATCATTCTCTAAATGCAAAAGCCCAGCAGACTCAATCTGACTCGGTGGCTGTTCATTAAACCAGAAGAGCTCTAATAGAGCAAGAGCAATCAGCCATGACTCTCTGTCATTCAGCTCTCAATACCCCACATCTGCCACATCTGCTTCAGACACACACACGCTTGCACACACACTGTGTGATTGAGAGTTGTTATTCACCCATGTCTCATTCCAGATTGAAGGAACATCCAAAAGGTCCTTGAAACTTTCAAAATTTGAATATAATTTGGGGAGGCTTTTCACTGCAGCTCATTTGTCATTAAAAGCCTTCGGGGGAAAACAGATTTCTGCCTAAGCTGTAATTGTTGCGCCATTTTTCTGTGTTGAAGGAATAAATCATTTAACAATAAAAAGACATTTTAAGAGTCAGTGGGTTCCTATTCAGTGTTATTTTAGTATTATTAATATACTATTACAGTATTTATCATTTTGAATGAGCTTTATATATATATATATATATATATATATATATATATATGTGTATATATATATATATATATATATATATATATATATATATATATATATATATATATATATATATGTATATGTATATATATATATATATATATATATATATATTCAGTCTTCATATTAATGTTAGTTTAAGGTTTAAGGTTAATTTTTGTTCTAATTTTCTCATGTGCTTTATCTTTATTATTTCTTTGTTTTTATACTTCTATATTGCTTTAAATTGTTTGTCAAGGCAAAGTTTCATTTTTCATTTTCATTTTTATTTCAGCTTTACTTCAATTACAGAAAAAGAATTTTAGTTAGAATTTTGTTATCATTTAGTTAATGGTAACAAAACTGGCACAGTGTCGTTTCAAACACTAACTTTTATTGTATGGACAGAAGCAGAAGAAACATTCTTAAAAAAATATATTTTGTTCCACACAATAAAGTCATACAGATGAATCATGACAGAATTTTAAATTTTGGGTGAACCATTTATAACTAATGGAGCAATCTAAATGTGTGGATCTTTCAGAGTTTAAACAGGAGCATACCGTGTTTTTCCATTGCGGAAACTGACACACATGCAGAGCAGGATGCAGAGCAGACCAAGACACACTCCAACTATGATACCAGTCACGGCATGGATATCCAGCTCTGTAGGAGAGTGATACAGTGAAAGAGAGAGGAGGCGGCAGGAGGAAAAAACAGACAGAGAAAGACAGCAGAGTGGAAATAGCAAAAGAGAGAGAGAGAGAGAGAGAGAGAATGCATGACAGAAGTGTAGAAATCAGTCAGCGAGTAATTATACCTAATTAAACTTCATAGTAATTCAATACAACTGAATTATGCTTAAGCATAATAATGAAATATTAATTATAACACAATGTGTTATATTAATTATAAGTCATTATACGACTGGTGTATGTAAGTCTGTGTGAATTTCTGTGACCAACTCCCCACAGACGGTGTGTGTGTATGAGGCTGGACTGAATCACTTCACACTCCCTGTGGGAGTGCTATTAATTGAGTATCAGTGATGGGCAGAGGCAGATGGCAGTCTCTACACACACACACACACACACCTGTGATGCCTCATGCAGATTCAGAGAAACTTAACTGGCATTATAAACAAGGGTTTTCTTTGCCAAAGCAATAGAAAATATTTCAGTCATGACAACTCTCGGAAGATTTTAGCATGGTGATAGATATGACAATGTTAATGTATTTGGTCTTGGCGGAATAGATCTACGCTGCTGCTGAATTACTGCTGCTGTTGGTTATTGCTGTAATTGTAATTGTTGGTTATTGCTGTAAAATACCATACTTTTACATATTCTTTCGTTATTTAAAAACTGTTGCTTTAATTATCTTAAATAAAACTGAAAACTGTTAAGAAGGCCTTTGTCTCAAAATATATGCATCAATTTTAGCGATTCTCATTTGCTACTTAAATCTACAACATTTTTAAAAACATAAAATATTAGATCAAGTAAGCATAGAATCAACTTTGCGCTGATCAGGATCAGAAAAAATATACATGTGCATCTTGAAAAGCGGATGCTTTGGAAAGTGCTACGCCACGTTTTTGTGCCATCTAGTGGTTTACAGGAAAATAATATCAAAGGTGCCTTTTACCCCGGGGTGCCTTTAGCCCTCTTGTATCCTACTGATAAAAGGAAAATAGAAAAGAATGGCATTTATTTGAAACAGAAATCTTCTAAGTTTACACATTTCTTTGTTGTTACTTTTGATCAAATTAATGCTGAATAAAACTATTAATTTCTTTTAAAAAAAACTTTCTGACCCCAGCCTTTTGAACAATAGTGTATCTATTTACATCAGAGGTTTAAAAAAAAAAAAAAAAAAAAGTCACCTGGTAATTAAAAACAAAAAAATTAGACTAACCAAAGCAATACTGCAAAGTTACCATGTAAATGGTGACTACAGAAAAGTAATATAAACCTTGAAGAATAAAATTTGCACACAGACCCTTAAAGGGGTCATCAGATCCCAATTTTCAACAAGTTGATATGATTCTTTAGGTTCTTAATGAAAAGTCTATAACATACTTTGGTTAAAATTTCTCAATGGTAGTGTAAAACAACACCCTTTTACCTTGTCAAAATCATCTCTTTTTTCAGCAACCTGTTTTAGTCCATGTTCCTTTAAATGCTAATAAGCTCTGCTCACCCCACCCCTCTCTTCCGAGGGGTGACGAGCCGTTCTCATGAGACTGTTTACTTTAGCCGCGGAACTTGCTAACTAACTCGTTATTAGGAAAGGCGATTTGCAAAGATTCATAAAAGAACCTTATACTCACTTCTTCTGTAGGTGAGGCTGGATCACGAGTGATTCGCGCTAACATAAATGCATTTAGGTAGAACAGGGGGCCCATTCCCTTCAAAAACAAAGGTAATCCACTGCGTCTTCTGCGACTCAGATATCTGGAGTAAATAACGACTGCTATGTTCATTATTAGCCTACATCCAACAACATAACACTTCAATCGCTTAGGAGACATTCTTGTCTACTCCTGCTCTGGCGTCGAAACAATGGCAGACTAATGACTAAAAAAAACTGAAATAAGTACTTTGCATAAGTCTTCATACCCTTAACTCAGTACTTAGCTGAAGCACCTTTACAGCCTCAAGTCTTTTTGGGTATGATACGACAAGCTTTACACATCAGAATTTGGCAGTTATCTGCCATTCTTCTCCTCATCTCTTCAAGCCTCAAGCTCTGTCAGGTTAGATGGGGGCAGATGCACATTTTCAGGTTTCTCCAGAAATATTTGATTGCATTCAAGCCCAGGCTGTGGTTGGGCCACTCAAGGACATTCACACAGTTGTCTATAAGCCACTCTTGCTGTGTGCTTAGGGTCATTTTCCTGTTAGAAGGTGAAACTTGAAACAATGGCAGACTAATGACAGCTCACTCGTCTAAAACGCTAGTGTCAATCAACAATTGTGGGAGGGGCCTGGGTCTGTGTGACGTCACAGACAGGCATCTGAGAATGGGTTGATATGAGAAAGGGGAAACGATTTAACAAGATTAAAAAAAAAACACTGGGTGGATCTTTATCGTTATAGGGTGGTTGTGTACACACACTGCCAACACACATTTCAGTTCAAACAACTTGTAAAAGTGCATGTTGCATCCGATGACTCCTTTAAAAAATACTATACACTATACAAATAGTGTGAAAACTTTTACATACACATACACACCATATTTCTTTGGAGGAGTATAGACATCTTTCACAGGTGAATATGGTCCCACCCCAACTTCAGTGCAGGCCCCCATCTTGAAATAATAACGTGTCCCACTCATCAGGCCTTGGACCTCTGCACTGGTAACAGAACCTAATAAAAGAGAGTGAGACGAAGAGAGATTTATATGAGACAATAATTCTCATATGAAATACAGCACCATGTGCTGTTTGTAGATTTACCATCATGTGTGAGGTTTATCCACAGTTGATCTGGATGGCTGATGTTGCCACTGTAGAGGATCCAGTAGGTCAAAATGACACCATTTGGCTCCAGTGGAGGGCGCCAGCTCACCAGAACGGAGTATGAGTCTAGCGCACTCAACTGCATATCCAGTGGAGGAGAGGAGGGTCCTGTGTTAAAAACACACACGAGACACCAAAAAAGGAAAGGGGAAGCATATTAAGAATGTTCTTATTCTGAATCATCTGAATGAGACAATCTTCAAAATGAATTGTGCATTAATTAAAAAAAACTCCTTTACCCATTATTTTAGAGTACTCGTACTTAAAAGGGACATCGGATGCCCATTTCCCACAAGTTAGTATGATTCTTTAGGGTTTTCATGAAATGTCTGCAAAATACTTTGGTTAAAATTCCTCAGTGCCCATGTAAAACAACACCCTTTTTATGTTGTTAAAAACAGCTCTGTTCACAGCAAGCCGTTTTTCTGTGCATGTCTTTTTAAATGCTAATGAGCTACTGCTCATCCCGCCCCTTTCTTCCATTTTTTTGTGTATTTTGTGGCGTATTACCATCAAAAACAAAACTGATCTACTGAGTCCTCAGTGGCTCCGATGTCGAGAGAAAATGAAGACTCTTATGTTCACTTTTACATCCAACTACAAAACACCTACATTGCTGTCACTTGAAAGCACGAAGAAAATGGCAGATGGCATACAACTGGCTGAGGGCGGAAATATAGGTTTTTTGGGGATTTAAAAAAAAGAAGTGAATAGATTTTTATCATTGTAGGTTAGTTGTGTCCACACTCTAATAAAACATATACAGTGCCTATAAAAAGTCTTCATACCCCTTCATTTTTTTCATGTTTTGTTATGTTGCAGCCTTACGTTAAACTTCTTTGAATTACTTTTTTTCCACATTAATCTACACTCCATACACCATAATGACAAAGCAAAAACAGAATCGTCACAACTTCGTAAATTAATTAAAAAAAAAAAAAAAACTGAAATAAGTACTTTGCATAAGTCTTCATACCCTTAACTCAGTACTTAGCTGAAGCACCTTTACAGCGTCAAGTCTTTTTGGGTATGATACAACAAGCTTTACACATCAGAATTTGGCAATTATCTGCCATTCTTCTCCTCATCTCTTCACGTCTCAAGCTCTGTCAGGTTGGATGGGGGTAGATGCACATTTTCAGAAATATTTGATTGCATTCAATCCCAGGCTGTGGCTGGGCCACTCAAGGACATTCACAGAGTTGTCTATAAGCCACTCTTGCTGTGTGCTTAGGGTCATTTTCCTGTTAGAAGGTGAACCTTCTGCCCAGTCTGAGGTTCTGAATGCTCTGGACTGGGTTTTCATTAAGGCTATCTCAATATTTTGGTGCATTGAACTTTTCTTCTACTCTGAAGAGGCCCTCAGTCCCTGCTGCTGAAAAACAGCCCTACAGCATGAGGCTGCTACCAGCACACTTTACTTTTGGAATGGTACTCTGCAGGTGATGAGCAGAGTTGGTTTCCTTCGAACATGTTGCTTAGAATTGAGGTTCATCAGACCAGACAATCTTGTTTTCTCACAGTCTGAGGGTCCTTTAGGTGCTTTTTTGTGTGTGTGTTTTCCAAGTGTGTTTTCATGTGTCTTCACTGAGGAGAGGATTGAGTCTGGCCACACCGCCATAAAGATCGGTGGAGTGTTGCAGTGATGTTTGTCCTTCTGTAGATTTCTCCTATCTCCACATATGATCACGGAGCTCAACTAGAGTGACCATCAGCTTCTTGGTCACCAGTCTAGACAAGACCCTTCTCCATGAATTGCTCAGTTTGGCCAGGAGGCCAGCTCTAGAAAGAGTCCTGGTTGTTCCAAACTTCTTCCATTAAGGGTAACGGAGACTACATGCTTCTGTGTACCGTCAATGCAGCAGAATTTTTTTCTGAACTCTTCCCCAGATATGTGGTTTGATGCAATCCTGTCTCTGAGCTATACAGGCAGTTTGTTTGACCTCAGGGCTTGGTTTTTGCTCTGATATGCATTTTCAGCTGTTAGACCTTTTAAGACGTGTGCCTTTCCAAATCATACCCATTCAATTGAATTTGCCACAGGTTAACTTCACTCGAAGTGCAGTAACATCTACAAGCAATATGAATGCTCCAGAGCTAAATTTTAACTGTCCCAGATAAGGGTATGATTACTTATGCAATG
>JAFVLL020035814.1:0-17626 GCA_021397915.2 Tor tambroides | reverse complement strand
TTATATTACACATTGTCATATTTTAAGGTATGCTCTTAAGTGTTTTTATTTCATTTGTTTTTTATTGTATGTATTCTTGTTTAGAGCAACACTGTAGCACTTTGCCTGAGACAAATTTCCTTTCGGGGTCAAATAAAGTTTATCTTTATCCTTAAAACAGACTTTAGTACTTCAGTAGGTTGGTATATTATTAAACGAGTTAATAAAATATATGTTTGTTTGCTTTTTTTCTTACAGTGTAAGTTTTACAAGACAATATTGTTTTAGTCTCAAATTTAATTATGCTCCTTGTCATCTATTTGTAATAATTTATAAAGTTAACTTGCAATTTATGAGTGAAAGTTGTAAGTAAATGTTACTTTTTAAAAAAAAAAAATTCAGTGCATTAATAACTAGTGAAATGGTGAAGCTCAGCAGCATCTGCTCATCTGACAGCTCTAGTGATTGAACATTCATTACTGATGATATTATTAACATAATCTGAGTGGAACATAAACCTGAGTTTGACAGTGTCTCTTTTTAATGACGGCAACACTGGAAAGGAGAAATAATATTTCCTCTTTGTTTTTGTGTTTGTTTATATTCTTCAGAGTCTTTAAGCTGTGTGCAGGTTTAGAGTTCGAATCCCATGTGCTCTGCATTATAATGTGTACACAGCTTTGGTTTTTCAGTCCTGTTTTCTGTTGATGTACCGGTAGAAGCTCTCGGGCCATGTAGATCAGCACTCAGAAATCAGCCATGAAGGCAGCAGATCATGTCAGATATTGTTTGTCAGCACTGAGACTCATTTGAATGGACTTTCTGCTCTGATAAACAGCACGACGTCTCAGCTGCCAGGATGTTGTGACAGAAGATTCATGACAACAGAACAGAATCTGTATCAAATGTGATCGCTGCCGTTGCCGCTCGTTCACGAGACACAAAGAGCTCAAATGAACGCTGACAATGACCTATGACCTCAGGGCCATTCGTTCATGAGATTACTGTATGTCTGTTCCTTACAGCACACATTCCCACCCATCACATCTGTAAGATTCATTAAGGAGAGGAGATTGATAATGCTCTGATGATGAAACGCCGTTAATGGTAGAATGTGCGTGGTTTAATTAAGGGCCGTATAATGAATGCTTTTGGTCATGCTGAACGTTAATGCTGTTTCATCTTTAAAATGGAGATTTTTCTCAGATCTTTTAGAAAGCACACAATGCATAAAGTATATATGAAATAAGAGCATAGAAATGTTGAACTGTCTGACCGCAAGTCTAAACGGCGCTGTATAAAGACAAGCTGTTTGTGAAGGTCAGATTTCTGTCTGTCCGCTCACCTCTGAAAGCACTAACGGCAGCGCTTTTCCTCTTAAGCCCGAGCGATTGGCAGCGTTTCTTTCTTTTCCACGTCCGCGCGGGGCCTCCTGCCACTCACGGGCAAATAAAGAGCAGCTTTATAAAAGCCGGCGAAACAGAAAATAGCAGAGCGCTCGGCGGCTAAAAGCTGCATTTTCCTTTTCAGCGTGTTTCTCATCAGTTCTTTTCATATCGCTGACTGACACAAATCCTATACGGCTACTTTTGTTTAACGAAGAGCATTAATGAAGAGCTCTCCTGCTAAATACATCTTTATTCTGCTATTAGCGTGGCTGCTTGAAGCAGGAGCTGAAGGAGGGCGTCTGAGAGCCTTCAGAGTCAAGCACTGAGAGGCACTTTCCCATCAATCAGGCCTTGTGTCCAGTAAGTGGCGCTTACATTTACATGAAATATTCATAAAGCATTCACTTGTGCTCTCCGGCGCTGTAATCATCCCTCTCCACCCCCTGAAACAGCTACAATCACGTCGACTTACGGGACGCGTCCTCTTCGTCCAGTGCCCGTCCCGCTGTGAGAAAGAGCGTTGGCAGGCTCTGCTACATGTCTGATGTTTTCACACGGACCTTCGGACGATCAGCTGTATGGCAGTGACTGAGAGAAACAGCAGCATTCATCACCACAGAACATCACGACAGAAGCAGCTCATGTTCTCATGTTAGCAGGTTCAGCCAATGGGTCGTGACTCATATATGTGTCTCAGGTCTGTTCTGATGAATAAAGCAATGACAGAATAACAATAATAACACTAACCATATGATCATGTATAACAACATAACAAACAGACTGACTTTTAAAGGTATAGAAACAGGTATCCCATATCTTTTGTTGTTGACGTCAAAGATTGTATATCAGATTAAACTCTTTGTCAGTAACTCTTTATTTGACAGTGTCCTTGTTACACGTTACATGGAATTACTATAACTGCAAGCAACTAACCATAAACTGAACCCTAACCCTATAGTACAACCCTGTAATACAAGCTGTTAACATTTTGGTTACACTTTATTTTAAGGTGTCATTGTTGTAGTGTAATTATACATTTAATATTGAGTAATATTAATTAACTACATGTACTTACTATATGGTTAGGGTTCGGCTTAGGGTTACTTGCATGTAATTGTGCATAATTTATTGTTATTATAACAGAAAGTACATGTAGCGTGTAACAAGGACACCTTAAAATAAAGTGTTACAATAAATTCTTAAAATGTGCGCAAAAAAGTTGTGCACTCAATTGAGGCAGATCATCTGGTAGGAAGACATACGCATAAACCTTGATGTGCAACAAAAACTCTTTGCCTCAACAGAGGATGTGATCGATAACTGGACTCATTGGAATCACCATAGGGGCCAATTGTAACATTTTTGATAAACTGTTGCAACAATCCCCAACCCAAGCAGCCATAACACATCAAACTGTCTTAGCATGTGGGATTGAAGTTAGCATGAATACAAAGCATCAAATTAAACTAGCGAAACAGCTGCTTTAGGTCATGTAAGTTAAATAAATGTATCCACAATCAATGATTGCAATGCAAAAATAATCTTGGTTGAAAATGTTACTTTCTTAGCTGAAAATCAGTTTTTGGTCATGAGTAAGTAAGTGTATTTACTTGTCTCATTAGTGTTTAGTGCAGTTGTCGTTGCTAGGAAACGCTTGTTTTGTTTACTGTGTGGAGACGTGCTGAAATCGCGTTTGGTCTCGTACTGCATCGCGTCTCTTGTCAGTGTCGGGCGCTTGCTTAGCAATTTGTTGCGATTAACAGGAAAGTGTGTGCAGCTGAATTGGAGTAGTGTTTTGTTAGATGGGTATAAAAACCTTAGTTTACCGCGGCAGCCGTCATGTGAAGACCGAAGAGTAAAGACCATCGACTCCACCGGGCAGGGACACCGGCAAAGGATATAAGTATCACTTTTTATTGTCCCTCTTTCCTACTAGTTTCACTTCTGTTTCAGTTTTTATAAAAATTTCTTATTATGTGTAAGTAAGTTGTTGTTGTTGTTTTTAAAACGTGTGTTTAGCTCAGTGTTGAGGTCTGTATTGGTCATTACGTTTTAGTTTTATTTAATTTTAGTTTTTTTAGTACTTCATACTACATGGAAATGAAATAATATATATATTGAATTTATTTTTATATATGTATGTGTGTGTGGCTGTACATGTCGTTGTTTTTTTTGGTGTCTGGCCTAGTGTCATGTTAGAAGCATTATTATACTCAAACCTTTTGTTTTAATATTTTGAATTGTTTTTAGCTTTATTTTTGTGTTTTCATTTAAATGTTTAGTTTTGAAATGTTGTATGCATTTGTCATTTTTAATTTCTTTATTTTCTTAAATGTGTGTGTTTATATAGTATTTACAGAGTTTTGACTTTTAGTTTGTTACTTTTTCTTATTTGTAAGTCGCTTTGGATAAAAGCGTCTGCTAAATGACTAAAAGTAAAGTAAAGTAAGTAAAATCAACAATGTTTCTCACAGTTACATGCAAATTTCTCCTGTGAGCTCAAAAAGCAGATGGAAGTGTATGATATTGATGATGCTACCACAGCTCTTTTCTGACCTGTCAAACTTGCAGTGTTACATTTAACACCGTGTTACAACACTCTCCAGTCTCCCCTATTTACAGTATTTGTGTAATTACAATGTAAAGGGCCATGTAGGACATCTTCAAATAAAGTGTAACTGATTTTATCAGTGCTACAGTGCATTACTATTATAGTGTTATAATACTGTGTTTGATGCATATTGACAATAGTGTAATTACTTAAAGTGTAACCCAAAGTCACTTGGTCTAATAAAATTATTGGAAACTAATTATTAGAAACTCACAACAAGAAACATATTTTTACAGCAATTATTAACCTTTGTTAATGTTACTGACTTACGATCCTTGCACACTGAGTCCGAAATTTTCATATGTTAAAAAATAAATATGACCTCACATTGTGTCAATCACGTTTACACACTGCCTCCGGAAAATTCAGATCGGGTTTGATTTTCTGCGTTTTTGCATCCGTAGAAAGCATTTTGAAAGGTGTTTTTGACAATTCAGAGCAACCGTTCAAGCGAACACCAAAATCCAGAATGGCGTCTCACAAGTTGATCCACTTCATCTCGTAGCACAAAGCACTTTAAAGGTCCTTGCACACTGAGTTCATGGAAATTGGTGTTCTTCTTTTTAATATGTGGCTCTATAGTTAGCAAAGCATCAAACTGAGCCACTGACATCTTGAAGTAAACTTTGAATCGCCTGTGATATTCCCGCAGAACTCTCCTTCCTCTCTATATCTCAGGATTGGATAGACCCAATATTTTCTGTTTCTTTTTCTCTTTTTAAGAAAAAAGGGGACAACAAAATCATCCTCACTGCTTGAAGACGCCATTTTGTATTGTTTTGCATATTTTGTTGCAACTGATTAATTAATAAGGATCAGACTCATTGTGCAAGGTTTCTGTGTGATGAATTTTTAGGATGACAAATGTGACCCTGGATCACAAAACCAGTCATAAGGGTCAATTTTTTGAAATTGAGATTTATACATCATCTGAAAGCTGAATAAATAATCTTTCCATTGATGTCTGGTTTGTTAGGATAGGACAATATTTGGCTGAGATACAACTATTTGAAAATCTGGAATCTGAGGGTGCAAAAAAATCTAAATATTGAGAAAATCACCTTTAAAGTTGTTCAAATGAAGTTCTTAGCAATGCATATTACTAATCAAAAATGAAGTTTTGATATATTTACAGTAGGAAATTTACAAAATATCTTCATGGAACATGATCTTAATATCCTAATGATTTTTGGCATAAAAGAAAACTGGATAATTTTGACTCATACAGTGTATTTTTGGCTCTTGCTACAAATATACCTGTGCTACTTAAGACTGCTTTTGTGCTCCAGGGTCACAGATATGAAAAAATGCATATGAAATTTTCAGCCTCAGTGTGCAAGGACCTTTAATCATGATTACGTAATGTTAAGTGTCCTAATGTTACTTAATGTTACAACTGCATAGTAACACCTTCACAATCACCAAGAACACCCTAGCAACGGCCTAGTAACCTCCTAGCAACCACCCAGAAAAGCCTAGCAACCACAGTCTATCCTGCGAGTCAAAACAGCCTTAAGAACTTCAGTCTTTGAACTTTTAATCCTACTTTAATCTTAAAACTACTTTGAACTTCAAGATTTTCAAACCGCTTCAAACTTTCCGATAAGGCTTTCTCAAGTCAACGTAGCATTTGTCTTGATGAGCTTTTATCTAGTTGTGAAGTGTAACTGAATGCTGTTTTGCTATTTTGCCTTCAGCTGTTTTGCTGTGTTGTTCTGTAGGGTCTGTGCAGGTCCTGCTGACTGTAGTTCAGTGTCTGATGGTGTATCTCTATCTCCAGGTGAAATCTGCGTCTGCTTCATCATCATGGAGGAGTGTGGACTCCAGCTGGAGGCTGAGGCGCTCATATCTCTGCCGCTCTTTAAATACGAGCTGCTGTTTGCTCAGCGCTGGAGACTCTGAACAGGTCCAGCACGCTCATTTGCAATTCTCATTGCTGTAAAAGTTAATCTATCCTGAGCAATAAATCAGAGGACGCTCAGCTTAAGAGAATGTCCTGCCGCCGCCTCCAACGGGACGATTTTACAAAAACAACTGAGCTAACACAGATTTATTACCTCCGTTTATATAACTTATATTAGGAATTCATGGACCTGGCAAAAGGGATTAAAGCATTTATTTCAGGCAGGGAGATGATCCTGTCATTAACGGTCGATACTTTCATCACGGTGTCGAATTTGGAGTTGTGGCGGACATATCAGGATTGTGCAGCTGTATTCGTTATCTGCTAGCGACCCGCTCCGCGCACGCAACGCCGACCGGCAGCCATCAGACGTGGATTAGGCTGTCAATCAAGCGGCCGCAGCCTATTCCGTGCTACGCTTTTGCTCAAATGTCAGCGAGATCAGAGTCATTTCTTGGCTAATTGCATCTCGTTCGCCCTTAATGCTGCTCGTTTAATGGTTTTGTTAGACTGTTTGACAGGACGCCGTTTCTGCAGAGACGACAGAAGTACGGCCAGAGTTCACCGCGTTTCTTCACTTCCATTTCATCTTCATTGTGCCTGTATTAACAACCGATTTAGAGGCGAAGGTTTCGACGATAACACAAACTGAGATCCAAGTTAAGCTGAAAAATCGGCACGTTTTCTTGAAGCTCATGCGGGCCTTTGTGACACAGAGCGACTGAACGACCTATTAAGCACGTTGCAACCTGCATGTGAAGTCCATTTCCCAGCCTGTGGGATATTATTCCATATCAGCCGACAACTGACCGATTTCCTACACTGGATTACAGCCATATTATGTGTTGTGTTACAATGAAGCAGAAAGCTGAAGTCGTCTGTTTGAAGCACTGCGTTCAGAATCCCTCAGAAACGCTGGATGAATAGCGCGAGACCCTCATTAACACGAAGAAATCAAACAGCGGCTCATAACACAAGCGCTGACACCTAATCTGTTTTCATTCTGTGTCAAATCACACCATACTGCCGTCAAAGGTTGAGTTGAAATTGTTGGAGGTCTTAAGCAGTTTATAAGTGTAGTGCTAATCTGCAGTGGACTTTACATGTAAATGACACGTGCTCTGTTCAAGCGGCCATTCCCTGATGGAGGAAACATGAACGTATTTGAGTATTAGTGCCGCTCACCGAGGCTGGAACACGTTCACATGCAGATATGCAGCTGCTCTCAGTGAATCTGAATGTGTTTTGATGAAGGATCTGGAGCTCAGGTAGCGTGCTACTTCTGCTGCAGTCCTTCAGTTCTGAAGACAAACATTATATAAGACGTGAGCTCATCCTCCAGACTGATGTAAACATCTGAACTACTTAAGATGCTTTACCATTAAAGTGGATGAAATTACTGCTACTGTTCAGAAACAAGTGAACAAAATGTACTTTTATCAAATAAAGGACAACATAAAAATGAATTTAAAGCTTTCCAAAAAGCTTTAAATATTCTACAATTTCCATTTACATGCATACCATTTTCTGATTAAAAAATGTTAATAATGAAGGCCTTTTAGTAATGTAGGCCATTTGTAACAAATAAGAGAAAAATCAAGTTTCATCCTCAGTCCAAAAAAGTATCTTCACTGTAAACACTAATAAGTTAACAGACCACAAAAAAATATATGAGCTAATCAGTTCCATCCACTTTTACTACACAAGCATGGTAATTGCAGTTTGAAATATTGACTAAGCAAACTCATATAATCTGATTGCATAAACATCATTTCCAAAGAGACTGTCACCAAACGCATCTTGCATGTTGCTTATCTGTGCACATATAGTTTTGAAGTTTTGCTACTTATTTGGATTTAATTCCTTTAAAAAATATTGATATTAAAATTATATTGATACAAAACATGGGTTTTTCTGTTTAATGCTTGTGCCAAAAGAACATTGGCAAGTTTATTAGGGGTGCGTTTCCCAAAAGCATTGTTAGCTAGCTATGGTCGTTAGTTCCATTGAACTATATTGGTAACAACGGAATTTGCAACCATAGTTGCTTTTGGGAAATACACCCCTGATTGGTGTCACATGACTATGAGGAGCAAATGCAGCTGCATGCACACACACGCAGTGACAGGCACAGATACATGGAGGGACACTGCTGTCAGGAAGACTAAATACCTGATTATGTGGAAAGTGTTACAGATACTGGCGGACACAGAGGTAAGTAAAAACACAGTGTTTATTAACAGGTTGTGTTAACAGGAGCAGTGCTGAATGGATCTTGAGGTGAGTCTGGTCTTGAAATAGTTCGGTGGATACAGTAATGAGAAGCTGACTGGGGTTTTGTGATCCACAGGAGCGAGGGGCAGAGCAGACAAGGAGCACTGGAGCATAGGAGACACAGACCACAGCTGAGGACGATCTGGACATACAGGAGACAACGAGTAGGATAACAGGAGGTTAGTATATACAGGTAAGGATTCAGAGGTTATACTCAACATGCATTGATAGCTGGGGTAGAGTCCACGTTGTAGCAACGAGATCGGACAAGTGTGATGGCTGTGGTGTGTGCTCTTATACTGGTCTTGATGACGGCGGTGATGAGGTGCAGGTGCGCATGATTAGTAGTCAGGTGATGTGGATCGTGGCAGTTGACTGGGGGGAGAGCCTGGCCGTTCTGTGACAGAAAGTTGAAGCAGGTCTGGGGAAAAAAGTATATCCTGTTTAAGATTAAGAAAATGATAAGAATATGCATATGTTTTATATTGCTGGTATTTTAGTTGGTATTTTACAATATTTCTATAAAATATGGGATTATTTTTTTATACCTATTGATACAAACAGTTTTATTTACGTGTGCTAATATTTGTTTTTATAATATATTTGCTATATTGAGATTTTTTTTCTCCTAAAATGAACATGATTTTGAAAAATCACATACTCATTTAAGAAATAATCAGTACCGGCAACTGTAAAATTGTAACAAAATGTATATTATTGACTGAAAATGGTTTGATCCCATCTCTACAGCCACTACACATGATTTTTAACAAAAAAACCTTACAGAATTCTCCTAATATGAATGCATGTCCACTGATGGGCATTGGTAGTAGACAAATGAAACTACGATGGGACTATTAAAAGAGAGATTGTTTGAAAGGTCCCAACGTTGCAGAAACTCACTAATATGGCTAATAATGTCAGTTTTCTGATTTAGTTTCGTGACTTTTGCAGAATGAATCACTCTGATACTGTGTCGAGTGGTCACCAGAGTTACGCCACTTTGTTCTCATATTAGCAAATTTTTTGAAAGTTCATAGATGATTAACACTGAAGTGATCTTCAAGCATCATCATAATGCAGACTTTACTGACACTGTACAAATAGAGAGGTGTTATTAATAAGTGCTGGAGAGCGAGAGACTGTTATTTGCAGTATAATGGAGGCTGTTGCAGACAGCAGGAAGCTGCATGAGTCTGTCATTATTGCAAAAGAGCCGCGTGCCGGTGTCACACGCGGATCTTCAGCCGCTGCGTTGCCCGCTGTCGCACGCCTCATATCAACAAATCCTAATCAAAAGAACAGAAGTGTCAGCTGCCACACAGTTTGTGTCATCTGTGGTTCCCTGTCCTCCTCTCTCTCTCTCTCTCTCTCTCTCACACACACACACACACACACACACACACACAAACAACACACACACACATAAACAACACACACAAACAACACACAAATGCATCTAAATAAGGTCATACCACACACCTCCACTGTTTTTTATTTATTTCTTGATGCTGGACTGGCCTCACTCTAATCCTTTCTTAGAAAACTCACATAATAATAATAATAATAATAAAAAACAACACTATATATTGTACAAACAAATTGTTTTTTTGATTTGTTTTTCCAGTTGAGGACGTCCCTGAATGCCTGTCACATGAGGTTCAGTCACACACACACACACACACACACACACACACACACACAAAGAAACTCCATTTAAGCAGGCTCAAATCCATTACAATTATATTATACTTAGTTGATCCTCTAGTAGTTGATCCTTTAGTAAAAGGAGGAAACCAATCAGTTTGATAATGTTGATGAAAATAGTTTTATCAACATTTTTACCTTTAATATTTTATTATGATACATTTTCTAAAAGCAGTAAGACTCTTGAAGCGGTGTTATACAGTCACACGTCACTGTATACTGTACATAACATAACCTCTGGTAACTTGACTGTATCATTACTCTGAAATAACTGAAATGAACATGTAATTTATTTAAAGTGCATTAGTCTATATCATGTTTTTTACAGACTACAGAAATTATTGTGTGTTTTTATCCATTTTTTTAAATTTTTTAAAACTATAACAGAAAGTATGATGCATCGTCTAAAAAGACATCACAATAATCATCACAAAAAGTCTTTCAATGTTGTCTTTATTTATAGCAATTAAAAAAATTAACTATATGCTTTTTGTTTTATCTTAAGTGAAAATTCTACTTTAATACTGCAGCTAGTTTAGCATTTGTTTATGGTGAAATTAAGTTGTAAAAAAAAAAAGTAGTATATTGACCTACATTAAGCAACATTTTAGTTACTGTCAGTTGTTTGTGTCTGAAAAAAAATATTGCTTAGGTTTGGATGGACTTTATAATAAATAATCTTTTTGCTTTGTATAAATGTTTTTTGTCTTTAAAATATTTTTGATTAATTTTAGATTTACATTTACATTTACATTTAATCATTTAGCAGACACTTTTATCCAAAGTAACTTACAAATGAGGAAAACAATAGAAGCAATCAGACCAATGAGAGAGCAACAGAAAGCAAGTGCCATGACAAGTCTCAGTTAGTCAAGCACAGTACACATAGCTAGGTTTTTTTTATTTTTTTTTAAATAGAATAGAATAGAATAGAATAGGTACAGTATCTCACAAAAGTGAGTACACCCCTCACATTTCAGCAACCATTTTAGTATATCTTCTCAAGGGACAATACTATAGAAATGAAACTTGGATATATTTTAGAGTAGTCAATGTGCAGCTTGTATAGCAGTGAAGATTTACTGTCCTCTGAAAATAACTCAACATATAGCCATTATTGTCAAAAAAGCTGGCAACAAAAGTGAGTACACCCTAAGTGATAACAGCTATACGTCGTTTAACCATGCAAAGCCACATGTCCTATTCATCATGTTCATGTTTTTGCTGCTTGACAGGACCATACAAATTTGTGTATCTTGTATTAGAGCAGTTAAAATTTGGTGCTTTGAGTACAGTTCTCTTATACTGACAACTGGATGTTCAACATGGCACCTCATGGCAAAGCACTCTCTGAGGACTTTAGAATTGGAATTGTTGCTCTACACAAAGATGGCCTAGGCTATAAGAAGTTCGGTAACATCCTGAAACTGAGTTACAGTACAGTGGCCAGGGTCATACAGAGGTTTTACAAGACGGGTTCCACTCGGAACAGGCCTCGCAAGGGTCGATCAAAGAAGTTAGGTCCTCATGCTGTGCATCAGATTCAGAAGATGACTTCAAAAAACAGACGCATGAGTGCTGTCAGCATTGCTTTAGAGGTTGCAGAAGCGGAAGGTCAGCTTGTCAGTGCTCAGACCATACGCCGCACACTGCAACAAGTCAGTTTGCATGGCCGTCGTCCCAGAATGAATTCCCTTCTGAAGCTGGCTCACAAAAAAGCCTGCAAACAGTTTGCTGAAGACAACCTGTCCGAGAGCATGAATTACTAGAACCTTGTCCTGTGGTCTGATGAGAATAAGATAAACTTGTTAGGCTCAGATGGTGTCCAGCATGTGTGGTGATGTCCTGGTGAGGAGTACCAAGAAAACTGTGTCTTGTAATACAGTCAAGCATGTTGGTGGTATCATCACGATCTGGGGCTGCATGAGTGCTGCTGGTACTGGGGAGCTGCGGTTCATTGAGGGAAACATGGATTCCAATATGTACTGTGACATTCTGAAGCAGAAGATGATGCCCTCCCTTCAGAAACTGTACCGAACGGCAGTTTTCCGACATGATAATGACCCCAAGCATACCACCAAGATGACAAATGCCTTGCTGATGAAGCTGAAGGTGAAGGTGATGGAGTGGCCAAGTATGTCTCCAGACCTGAACCCTATTGAGCACCTGTGGGGCATACTCAAGAAGAAGGTGGAGAAGCACCATGTGTCTAACATCCAGCAGCTTCATGATGTCATTGTGGAGGAGTGGAAGAGGATCCCAGCAACAACCTGTGCAGCTCTGGTGAATTCCATGCCCAGGAGGATTAAGGCAGTGCAAGATACCAGTGGTGCTCCAACAAAATATTGACATTTTGGACACAGTTTTGACATGTTCGCTTAGGGTGTACTCATTTTTGTTTCCAGTTATTTGGACAATAATGGCTATATGTATGAGTTATTTTTAGAGGACAGTAAATTTGTACTTCTATACAAGCTGCACATTGACTACTCTAAAATATATCCAAGTTTCATTTGTGCAGTATTGTCCCTTGAGAAGATATACTAAAATTGTTGCTGAAATGTGAGGGGTGTACTCACTTTTGTGAGATACTGTAAGTCCTAGTATTAGTTGGTCAGGTGCTGGCGAAAAAGATGTGTCTTTAGATGTTTTTTGAAAATGTCTTGTAGGCAAACATCAGTACCTTGAATTTGATGCGAGCGGTTATTGGTAGCCAGTGTAACCTGATGAAGAGAGGAGTAACGTGAGCTTTTTTTGGCTCATTAAAAAACACTCTCGCTGCTGCATTCTGGATCAGTTGCAGAGGCTTGATAGTACATGCGGGGAGGCCTGCCAAGAGAGCATTACAATAGTCCAGTCTGGAGAGAACAAGAGCTTGGACAAGGAGTTGTGTGGCTTGCTCTGACAGGAAGGGTCTAATCTTCTTAATGTTGTATAAGGCAAATCTGCAGGACCGGGCCGTTGTAGCAATATGGTCTGTGAAGCTTAACTGATCATCGATCACAACTTCAAGGTTCCTGGCTGTCCTGGAAGGAGTTATGGTTGATGGTTCCAGTTGTATAGAGAAGTTGTGATGAAGTGATGGGTTGGCCGAGACCACGAGCAGTTCTGTCTTAGCAAGGTTGAGCTGAAGGTGATGGTCCTTCATCCAGGCTGCAATGCGAGCAGCTACCGTCAGATCATGAGAGGTAGAGTTGTGTCATCAGCATAGCAGTGATAAGAAAAGCCATGCTTCTGAATGACAGATCCTAATGACGACATGTAGATGGAGAAGAGAAGTGGACCAAGTACTGAGCCTTGAGGAACCCCAGTAGCAAGAAGTTGTGGGTTAGAAACCTCACCCCTCCAAGACTCCCTGAAGGACTTATCTGAGAGGTAAAACTTGAACCACAAGAGTGCGGTTCCTGAGATGTCCATCTTCCTGAGGATGGACAAGAGGATCTGGTGGTTAACTGTGTCAAAAGCAGCAGACAGATCCAGCAAGATGAGTAATAAGGATTTGGAAGCTGCTCTTGCTAGTCTCAGGGTTTCAGTAACCGAGAGCAGGGCAGTCTCATTTGAGTGGCCACTTTTGAAGCCAGATTGGTTATTGTCTAAGAGGTTGTTCTGTGCAAGAAACATAGAGATTTGTTTGAACACAACTTGCTCAAGTGTCTTTGCCATGAATGGAAGAAGGGATACCGGTCTGTAGTTTTCTAAAAGTGCTGGATTTAGAGAGGGTTTTTTTAAGCAGCGGGGTTACCCTAGCCTGCTTCATGGAGATCATGTAAATAATTAAATTTGATTAAAACTAATACATCTGGCTGTAACATTTTTGATTCATTTTAGAAGTCTGAAATCCTAAAGCTATTTCTATTCAAACTATTGAAGGACAAAAGCAGTGTGTGAATGTGCTGAAGTCACTGGAGTCAGTGTATGAGAAGGTCAGAATTCACATCCACAGATCTTCATACTCCATTCATAGGAACTCCAGTTCTGTTGCATGCAGCCTTATTAACCAGGTAATAATAATGAAAATATGACTACACGTTTCATGTTTCATTCTCCAGCTGAGCTTTAGTAGTTCAGGGTTGTGGAGTCAGACAATAGCGGCTCTCCTCTCAATCCAAAACTTGTGCTCCAACTTAGAGGTCACTTGAGAGCGGAGTGGCTTTGATCGACCGACTGTTACTAAGAAGCTCTAAGAGGTTTACTAGAGCTCAGATGTTTGAAATGGACAGAGCGAATCCTGAGAGAGTGACACTGGAGGTCAGACAGTGTTGCTGTGTGATGTTTGTGCAGCTACTGCTGAAGATGAAGGTACAAACAGATTAGCAGCTTCACACCAGAGCGTAACGCCTCCATAAGAAACCACTTTTATGCAGACGCTGATACACTGAACGAAAACAGCTTCTTTCAAACATGCTGTCAAATGTGGCAGGGCTGGAAAAACCACCAACACACATTCATGGAAATGAAAAGACGACAAAACAAAAAGGGTTTTTTGACCAATGCTCATTGGAAATATGTGACTCTGCCTACATTTCTGTAAACCCTGAAACACAGTGAAACATGTCCAGAGGAGGCGCTATAAGCTGTATCATTTGTTCTCCATTGCAGATGCAGGTTTATTAAACAGCACAGTGTCATGAAAACACGCCTACAAAATGATTATACAAAATGTGAATATAACATGATCGTAAAATTATATTGCTCTGCTTTAGCATGTTTCACTGCAGTTTCAAAGCAAAATGTCTAATTGCTAAATAGCATGTTCAGTTTTCTCAGAAATAGCTAAACATGACTGTGGCATCATTTTGTTACATTGTTTTTTTGTACGTATCACAACAGTTCATAAATGAAATGTCCGGTAAAAAGTTAGTGCTCTACTGTATTTGAAAATAATGTATCATCTACATTAAACCTAACTGACAGTGTTAACAAAAGCAAATGCGTGATAAAAGCACATTTGCCGAAGAAACAATGTAATTTTATTTTGCTTCTACAAGTCTTTGAGCTCTTGTGGTTCATGTGACACATACCCGAGCGCTTCACATCATAGCGTTAACGCTTTACCAAGCAAGTTTACCATGTCAGAAAAGCCAAACATATGCAGCTGGTTATGTGATGCAAACATCGAAATGTATTAGTATACAGCCCATGCACTATGATAAAAGTGCTTTGAGATTAAAACATAAGCTTGTGCAAGGAGTGGTGAAAAAAAGTCTTTATTAATCAATAGTCTGCCCTGTAATCACAATTTGTGTGAAAAGGAATAAAGGTTGTCAGTGTTTCACTGACACTAGTGCTAAAGGAAACTGTGAAATGTATGTATAGGTACATTTTTGCCGTTTTTGTAGGCAGAGTCATGTATTCCTGACAAGCCTGGCCTAATTCTGAATACTCCTGAATACTCATAATCATACTCAATGTACACAGGCAGTTTTCATGAAAACACATTCATGTCCTTCTAAATAAAATATTTCTGTATTCCTAGTATAAATGTGTTACTACACTGTACTTACATGTAATGCAACTGCATATAGTGACATCTGTAATTACAGTGTTGTAAATATGCATCTTATGTTGCACCTCGGTGTAAACAGAAACACAGTATTATTAGAAAAAATAACAGTAGCACACTGTAGCATTTTTAAACTTGGTTGCACTTTGTTACAGTGTAATTATGCTATTATGCACTGAATAATATTGATCATCATTAATATTAATGATTAAAATAAACAAATGTTCATTCATAATAATATTTATGAACATACTTTATATGGGTTACAATTAGGGCTTTATTTATTAGCTGCTTGTAATGCATAATTTACTGTTAATACTGTAGTAATTTTATGTAACAAGGACACTGTAAAACAAAGTGCTACCTTTAAATTATATTCATACAGACAGAGGCAGTAAATGATGAGGAGAACAAATTGTTAGATGGGTCAATTGTTCAGTAAAAAGCAAGCCAATAGCACGAGTCAACACCAAAATAACTGTAACAACACAAACAAACAAACAGCATCACTGCAATCACATTCAGAGCTATACGCTTCCATCTGATAAAACTTTAATTGAGACGTTCCCATTTTTGTTGATTTTTCTTTTGGTTTCTTTGTGAAACGCCACATTAAACATACTGTTATCATCTGTCGGTGTGAACGCTGATACAGTTATAATTATAGTTATTGTTTTTAAATGCAAATATTTTACCAAACGCTTTACGTTTCAATAGTTCAACACTTCTAATATAAAGTGTGACATAATTATAAATATTGTTGATGACAGTGGAGTCATTTCATTCAGCAGTGATTAAAGAAAAGAGAAGTTCTCCTCTACATCAAGGTGCTGTTGGAGTGAATCTGAAAGGCTGATTATGTTTGTTCTAAAGGCATTGGATCTGTCAGGCATAATGGTTGTTTATGTGTCTGTAAGCAGGAGCGTTTGACTCGCTGAAGCCCCTCTAATTACCGCAGGCCTTCATACCTGTAAATGAAGCTTCATAATGAGGAGCTGAGGACCAGCGAAGAGAGGTCAGCAAAAACCAGCCAAGCGTTTTCAATTTAATAGACATCTAAGTAGTGTTAATTAAACAGCATGTAAAAGACAAGTGCTCTGGACATTCTGGCATGGAAAAGCTCTGGACGCGTCACAGAGAAGGAGAAAGAGATTGTGTTTATTTAGAAGAGTCCAGCTGTTAGTTTTCTGGCAGCTTCTCAACACCAGAGATGCTCAGTGCCAACACCTGATCACCATGTTATCATGCATGATTACATATGAAGGGGAATGTCAGGTTCTGCACTTCCAAAGTTTGTATGTATTAATCTGAAGGAATATCTTTGAAATACTTGATTATGGTCAGTCACAGTGTTCAGTTGCCATCCCGTGTCTCTTTGTGAAAATACTCTAGAGCAATATTATATATCTATTATGTATTTACTTTATTTGCTTAGTAGCCTAGTCATTAGAGAAATGATGTCATTATTGCTAAATAAAGCCCATCAGGATGATCCAAGAGCCTCAATTTTCATTTGAGATCCCAGTCACCCTTCAAAGAGTTTATCTTTAAAAAAAGGCCTGCACATATATATCGTTTTCAGAAGGGTGTTTGGTTAGTAACACAGTTTTTGTGGACATTAGTAAAATGAAATATTTTTTTTTTATTTGAAAGAAAATTAAATTTAGGCTCTTTTATGTTATTTTAGGGTATTTGGATTTTAGAAATACAGTCAAACCAAAATTTATTGACACCTCCAAAATTTCTCACATTATCACAGTTTATTCGCTATGAGTTCTCACCAATCAGAAGCGCCGATGCTGTTGTTCCTCGCCGTTTTCTGTTCTTTACACCTCTCTCTGTGCTCCTGCTACATGATTATTATGGTGATTTCAGATGCGGGTGTGATAACAGTCATTATGATACCTGTGAGCATGTGAAGGTGCCCATTTAAAGACACGGGCGTTCATTAGAAAACAAACACAGGTGAGAGTAAGATGACATTGTGTGGAGACGCTGGGATGAGATGAAAATGAGCTTTCTTCCACTTTCATTCAGAGACTGTTTTAGAACACATATGAATATATGAGGAGTTACAGCATATCACGCAAACGCTCTCAAACAGCAGGATTTACAAGCTGAAGAAATCAGTAAAAACTCACAGCACCTACAAAAAGGCCAAAAAGTCTAGGTGTGTGACACACTTTAATTCAAAAAAAAAAGAAGTTGCAAAAAAGGCCTGCACATATATATATATAGTTTTCAGAAGGGTGTTTGGTTAG